>OZ012737.1:68758292-68763292 GCA_963859935.3 Lathyrus sativus | reverse complement strand
AATAACTTAATTTTCTAAGCATTGCTTAGAGTTGGAAACTTTGTAACAAACGTGACATTCTTGCAAATGTCATGAAATTCCCTTTGTGATATTCTAATCTTGAATTCATGAATCTTGAATTCATGAATCTTGAATTTTAAATGATGGATTTCCCTTACACCATTGAAATTGAAATGAACGCAGTCTTGAATTAGGCCTGGAACTTCATGTCTATTAGGAATATTGATCTTGAATATCCTAATATTTTTCAAGTAACTTCTCCTTGAAGAAATCTAAATGAGTAGACTTTTCAACTTAAACCAAACCTTAGATGATGAACCTTTTCTTCCATGTAGCCCATGATAAGCAATTTATCTTATTTGGAATGGAAAACAACGAACCGATCCAATCCATACCTTGTGAACCCACATGCTCAATATGCAATAGAAAAAAATGCATGATATGATGAATGTAGGGTATGAAAGGCTAAAGGTGAAAATAAGGGTGTGACAACTACTAACTTGTAATACTTTCTTGATATTGATTTTGTAACCATCGTGATAGTGGAGAAAAGTATCGAAATCTCCTTTCGATTAGAAGTTTGCGATTTTTGCGCTTAACTTGTAAGAAACTTCCCTTGGAGGCCAGTGTGATCTTGGATATGTACCTGAGATCATTTTCTCCGCTGAATCGCGGGGTTTTTAAGGAAATTGTGGATCTCAATGGTGAGTATCACAGTTAATCAACGGGTTCGTTGTAATACTTGTCATGGATCTCGGTGTTGGACCTTTTTGCGCTATTCAATCTTGATATTTGAGGGCCTAGTGGATGATGAAATAGAGAAGCAAACATGATTTATCATATGAACCTTGATATGGAATTTTTGCATCCGTTCGACAATCCTTTTGAAGAAATCATGAATTTTGTGTAAATTATAGGATGTTGGAACAGGATTGTTCATACTCCTTGGGTTTTGATGATAAGAAAGTATTTAGAGAACAAATGGGTATAATAACATACGTTTAAGTAAGCAGGATTATACGCTAAGAATTTATCATGAATTAATCCTATTGAAAGTACAAGTGAAGAAGCAATACTACTTAGTGTCTGGATGATCAGAATCTGAACATGCTCATCAACATCTAAAGGTTTAGACTCATGTATGTTGTTCTAGCCTCTGGTGATAGCTCAGGCCTTGAGGCTTAAGGAGCATTTGATCTGTACTCTACACCAAAGCTGACCAGTCATGTCAAAGTGATGGATTTCTAGATAAAGTCAACTAGTGTTTGGTTTTGCAAGGCTTAAGGATGGTGATGTGACCTCTTCAGTTTCTTTAACCTTTTTGTAGATGCCTAGTTATTCAAAAGGTGTTGTGGACATTGCTTTTATTTAGTTAACAATACTTTTGACCGGGTACAACTTTCCAACGTCTCTCTTGGTATCCTTGTTCACTAAGTTTCCTATTGTTTCAAACCTCTAACGACTATTTCTCTACCTCTATAAAAGGAAGCTAAAGCTTCAAAGGAAGGTTACAACATTACAACACATTGAAAGATCTTGGCATAACTCTGAGCTATTATTGTAACTTTGAGTTATGGGCTTGAAGGCCACTGTTGCCGCCTATGGCGACCGGCACGGTGGCTCTGATGTTTGATGAAGAAGGTGATGCCAGTAGACTGGTGCCTTATTTTTGAATTTGAAACGAAAGTGTTGGCACATTCTGGCTAGTCCACCTCTTTAATACTTGCTAACTGAACTTTATTTGTTCTTTATTTGTTTTATTTGTTTAAATCTCGAAAATAGGAATATTGGTTATTGGGCTTACGTGTTGTTTCACTTTCCACACCCCCTTTTGGCCCATGCTAGGTTTTTGTGGAAACCTGGCTTTATCTGCTTTTGTTGGGTATAGGTTGGACCTGCGCCCTATTTGATACACATACACACACAAATTAGTGATCACACCTCCATGCTGCTTTGTTTTTTTCTCTTATTTCTTTTTTGGCAATTATTTTCCTTTATTTTCTAATATTGAAAAATAAATAAAAAAATAAATAAAATACATGTTAATTTTTTCATGATTTTGTTTTTGCACTTTATTTTATTTTAACTTATTGTTTATCTTGTTGAATCTTGATCCTTGTGATGTCATGCCTTGATGCTTTATCTTGAGAATAGTTGTGCTATTTTATGATGAATATATACTATGATGATTAAGCTTGAGATGCTTGTGTGTTTTCATGGTTCATATGTTAATGGTTGATCATCCTTTTTCCATGTCTTGGAGTGATTTCATGTTGATGCTTGCCTTATGCTTGATGATCTTTGCTTACCTAGTATTTGATCTTTGTCATGCTTTGAACTTGATGAATTTTATGTGTGTTGTGAGATCATACCCTATACCATACCATGTTTGATGTTTTATCTTGATAACTTGTGAGGTTTGAGGCATGATGCTTATTCATGTTTGATCATTTTCTTACCATATCTTAGGATTGATTGTCGTGTTGAATCATATTATTGACTTAATTCTTTGGTTCATTGATTGAGTTTTGCTTTTAAGTGGTGTTATATGTAGTACCCCAAAATTTGCCTCATTGCTTCTTGGTTTACTGGCTTTTGTTTCTCTGCTTTTTGCATTTCTGCATATCATAGCATCGATTCTTGAGACATGGGATCAAGATATTTCTATGGCTCAGGGTCCTTTTTGTTGCAAGAGTTCAAACAGTAAGCATCAAAGGCTCCAGCATTCACTTTGCCCATTGACTGAGCAATCAATTTTATTCTTTTCAGCAGGTTATTTTCAGCTCAGGAGACGGTGTGCAGGCTATCTCAAGCATTCTCACAATCATAATATCCAAGGGCAAGTTTCAGAGGCTTAACAGAGCTTATAACAGGTGGCAACAGGTGATTATACAGGATTCCCTCCATTTGGTGCCAAATTGGACATTTTTTTAATGTGGTAACCGGTTACCACATATAGGGTAACTGGTTACTTCAAGCGAAATTTTCCAAGGAATTTAAATTTTCAGCATTGCAAGTTTTCCAATCATTCTCAACCATTAATTTCACATGATCATCATTGGAAGGATCTAGAATTGCTTCAATTTTCACCATTTCCCTCCAAATTTCAAACACTTCATTCCTAATTTCAATTCCAAATGCTAATTCACACTCCAAACCATATTTTGATTCCAAACCTATACCTTATTTAAGTGAATTTTCTCCAAACCTCACGCAATTAACCTTCATTTTGAGATTTCACATTCATTCTTGAGAATTTTTTTCTCAACTTTTTCACTCCCAAAACCTCCATTAAAGCTCTTTCCACTTGAATTCTTTGATTCTTCATTGGAATCCTTGAATTCTAGAGCTAAACCTCCATCATTCATTTCCATTATCTTCAATTCATCATTCAATTTTCATTTGGATTTGGATCTGAATTTGGAAGCTAGATTGGAAGTGCTTTTTTGGATCATTTTTGCTTGATCTTGCTTGTTCTTCATTTCTACCATAAGGAAGCTCTTGGATCTTGAAGATTCTCTGGGTTTCTAGCTTGGATCTGTTAATTTCAAGTGAATCAACACTTACCAAAGCAAATCTCAGCTTTGAAGGTTGGTAATTCTAGATCTAATTCTGTTTTGAGCTTATTTGAATAATCACAATATAGATCCATGGCTTTTGATGCATTTTGATCCATTTGGATTATCTGGATCTTTGTGATTTCATTGTTTGATTGTGTTTACATAATGCTTGATCATTGATTCTTGATGATAATTCGTTCTTAATTGATAACATGTTCATATGAATGATTGGATAAGTTGTTGGATGCTGAAAACTGATTTTAAAAGCTGATTTTCTGTTTCTAGTTCAGTGGTAACCGGCTACTCTTCACAAATTTCACATTTCGAGGCTTTTTTACAACAAGTAACCGGTTACCACTGAATAAAATGCCTTGTTTTTGCATTTTTCTTGCTTGTTTGGGCTTCTTTTCACATGTAAACTTCATGGATTGATATGATGCATTTATGTGGATTATTTTTGACATATTTCATCATTCTTGAATGTTTGATCTCGATTCATCGACGCGTAACATTTGGTTTCTGTTTGAATGCTTAACATGTTAATGTTGCTTGATTGATGATTGATCACACACTTTGTTTGCTTATATCATGTTAATTGGTTATCATGAATTGATTATGTTGCAGGATATTGTGATGCATGTTCGCATTTGCTTCCGATGCCGTTTGCTGCATGCTTGTTTGATCGTTCGGTCGTTCATTTGAATTGAAAAACATGTTGATCTTATTGATTCTTGTTGATACAATGTTGTTGATTAATTATGTTTGATTGTTGAAACATGTTCATGATTGCAAGATCTCTATCCATGATTGGTACTTGCTCTTAATTAATCGCATTCATGCCTATTTGCTGCCCTACTTTCCACAGTTGTGGTTATTCTGAACTTTGCATGATGTCTTTGCCTTGCTTGCTTACTGCTTGCCTTTTACACCTACTTTTATACTGAAACATGTGCTGTTATAGGCTATCTTGCTTGTATGCTGGATTTTATTGTTGTTTTGTGCACGAGGTGCTGTTGTAACTGTTGTTTTTACCTTGTTTCTTTGCCATTTGCTTAGTCTTTGCATGTTCCCTTAGGTTTCTTATTCCAATTTAATCTCCGATTAAATTTGGAGTAGGATAGACATTATGAGGGTAATCCAAGCATGATAACAAGTAGGCTAGTCCCTTTTAACCTTAACCTTAGGTTCATCTTTTGCATGCTAACATTAGGATAGAATCTCCTTTCACATCCCGATTTTAGAACCACTTTGTATGACAACGTTAGGGCCGAGTTTCCCCTTAGACCTTTCTGTGCGTCTCTCTTCTCATCTCTAAACACATTTTAACTCATTTAATAAACACGATAAACATTGTACACTACGAGCCTTAAGCACATGGTAAATGATGAGTGAGGGGTCTCCTCTCGCTTGTTTAGCGTGTCTAGTGTACGTCCCGTCTAG
>OZ012737.1:66940792-66943292 GCA_963859935.3 Lathyrus sativus | reverse complement strand
CAGCTCTTTCCTCCGGTTATCATGATAACTTTTTTGCCTACTCTGAGACGCTTTCATTTTCTCACGAATCATCTGAACTGTCTCAGTAGTCTGCTGCACAACTTCTGGTCCCAATACTACATTCTCACCCGTCTCATACCAACACAGAGGAGCTCTGCATCTTCGACCGTATAAAGCTTCAAACTGTGCCATTCCGATACTAGAATGGTAACTGTTGTTGTACGTGAACTCAATCAACGGTAAATGAGTGTCCCACGCACCACCCTTTCCTAACACACAAGCCCTTAGAAAATCCTCCAGCGACTGAATAGTCCTCTCTGACTGACCATCAGTTTGCGGATGGTAAGTTGAACTCAGTTTCAACTTAGTACCCAAAGCTTCCTGCAAACTCCTCCAAAATTCTAAAGTAAACCTCGGATCTCTATCCGACACGATACTCGACAGAACACCATGTAGCTTCATAATTACCCGAATATAAATCTCTGCTAGCTTCTCCAACGGAAAACTGATATTGATCGGCACAAAATGTGCAGACTTCGTAAGTCGATCCACAATCACCCAAATAGCATCAAATCCTTTCGCTGTGTTCGGCAAACTCGTAACAAAGTCCATGGTTATACAATACCATTTCCAAACCGGAACTTCCAACGGTTGCATAAATCCAGAAGGTCTCTGATGTTCCACCTTCGATTTCTTACACGTCAAACAGGCGTAAACAAATCGAGCTATATCTCTTTTCATACCAGACCACCAAAATAACTTCTTTAAATCATGGTACATCTTCGTAGCTCCCGGATGGATACTCAAACTACTACGATGTCCTTCACTCAGAATTGACTTTTTCAGTTAGTCATTATCCGACACACAAATTCTGCCTCTGAATCTCAACACACCTGTACTATCCAACTTAAAATCACTATCGGAGTCACTTCCTACTCCAGGCATCAAATCCACTAACTTCACATCTAGCTTTTGGCTTTCCTTAATCAAATCCAAGAAATCATTATTCACCTGCAACTTACCTAATATCACACCATCGGCCGTAGTCTCACAAACCATGCTCAGATCTCTGAACTGCTCAACTAGTTCCATCTCTTTCACCTTTAAAGCCGACATATGAATTGTTTTCCTGCTCAAGGCATCTGCTACTACATTCTCCTTTCCTGGATGATAACTCAAGATGAAATCATAACCCTTCAAGACTTCCAACCATCTTCTCTGTCTCATATTGAGTTCCTTCTGATCAAATAGATATTTCAGACTCTTATGATCACTGGGCACCTCAAATCTAGAACCATACAAATAGTGCCTCCAGATCTTTAACATGAAAACTACTGCAGCTAATTCAAGGTCATGGGTAGGGTAATTCCTTTCATGCACCCTCAATTGCCGCGAAGCATATGCCACCACCTTACCATTCTGCATAAGAACCCTGCCTAATCCCATCTTAGACGCATCACAGTACACCTCAAATGGTTCACTCAGATTTGGCAATATTAATATTGGTGTCGTAGTCAATCTCTTCTTCAACTCCTCAAAGCTTTCTTCACAAGCAGCATCCCACACAAAAACTTGATCCTTCCTTGTCAACTGGGTCAATGGCAACGCCAAACTAGAAAACCCCTCAATAAACCTTCGGTAATAACCTGCCAAACCCAAAAAGCTTCTAATTTCCGTTGCTGTCTTTGGCGGTTCCCACTGCAACACTGCACTCACTTTCGATGGGTCCACCGCTACACCGTCACCAGATATCACATGCCCCAAGAAACTCACAGTCTTCATCCAAAACTCACACTTCCATAGTTTAGCAAACAACTTATTATCTTTTAACACCTGCAAAGCAATTCTCAAATGTCCTGCACGCTCTTCCTCAAACTTAGAATAAATCAGTATATCATCAATAAACACAACAATAAACTGATCCAGATAAGAATGGAATATTCGGTTCATATACTCCATAAACACTCCTGGCGCATTAGACACCCCAAAAGGCATTACAATATATTCGTAATGTCCATAACGAGTTCTAAATGCCGTCTTCTGAATATCACCTTCTTTTACTCTGATCTAATGGTAACCCGATCTCAAGTCAATTTTACTGAACACACGAGCTCCCACCAACTGATCCATCAAATCATCAATCCTTGGAAGAGGATACTTATTCTTAATGGTCACTTTATTCAACTGACGGTAATCGATGCACAAGTGAATACTACCATCCTTCTTCTTTACCAACAGCACTGGAGCTCCCCACGGCGACACACTCAGGCTGATAAACTTTCTATCCAACAATTCTCCAATCTGAGATTTTAATTCAGCCAATTCCACTGCCGACATCCTGTACGGCGCCATAGATATAGGTCTTGTACCAGGAACAAGATCAATGCTAAACTCAACTTCTCTCGTCGGAGGTAATTCTGTAATATCATCAGGGAACACTTCGGGAAATTCATTCACCACCGCCAACTCATTCACTGATGCCTTGCTGTCAACAGATAAT